>DWGL01000001.1:0-15819 GCA_018246915.1 Pyrrhopyge tatei
ATGAACCGACGACCACAGAGATCAAAACACAATCCCTACACAAAGCACTTCCAATAATACAAGTATTATAATATTAAATATTTAATATAATATAAAATAAAATTTTCATTTTATATTATTATTAAACCATTTCTAATAATTTTTATAATAAATAATAAATAATTATATTTAAAAATAAGCTAAAAAAGCTTTTGGGTTCATACCCCAAATATAAAGGTATACCTTTTTTTTAAAATATTTTTATAAAGTGCCTGATAAAAGGATTATTCTGATAGAATAAATTATGTAATATATTATTACCTTTATTAATTATATTTTATAGAATCAAACTATATCTAATAATATCAAAAATTATTGTGCATCTTACACTAAAATATAAATAAATAAATTATTATATTTAAATCATTCATTATTTTCTCATAATAAAATAATTCTTCAATATAATATTTTATATTTTTTTTAATATAAATTCAAATAAAATATTTTTTTTTTTTATATTAATTTTTAGAACATTAATTTCTATTTCAGCTAACTCATGAATTGGTTGTTGAATTGGATTAGAAATTAATTTATTAAGATTTATCCCCCTAATTTCTAATTCCAATAATTTATTAATATCTGAAGCTTCATTAAAATATTTTCTAACTCAATCAATTGCTTCAATTAATTTTTTATTTTCAATTTTATTAAAAATAATTTTATTAAAAAATTTTGAAATAAATAATTTATTTTCAATTTTAATTAATTCTTCAATAATAATAAAAATAGGATCTGCCCCTTTCCATTTTTGATTTCCCAATATTGTCGAAGGAATAAATTGAATAAATTGTTTAATTTTAATAACATGACAAAAAATTACCCCCATAATTTTATTATCATACTATTTAAATAAAAATTTTTTAATTTTAATTATAATTATTAATACTATTGTTGGAGCTATTGGAGGAATTAATCAAATTTCTTTACGTAAATTAATATCATTTTCTTCTATTAATAATTTAGGATGAATAATAGCCTCTATTTTAATTAGAGAAATAATATGAATTACATATTTTTTATTATATTCTTTATTAATTAGAATTATATGTTTTATATTTTATAATTTAAATATTTATTTTATAAATCAATTATTTATTACTAATATAAGTTTTCCAATAAAATTTTTTATTTTTATTAATCTTTTATCTTTAGGAGGTATACCCCCATTTTTAGGATTTTTTCCTAAATGATTGATTATTAATTTTATAATTAATAATCAATTTTACCTTATCTCTTTTATTTTTATTATAATAAGATTAATTACTTTATTTTATTATATTCGTATTAGTTATTGTTGCCTTATATTTAATTATTTAAAATTAAAATGATATAAAAATTTTATTAAAAATAAAATATTTATTTTTACTATAATTATTAGTTTAATTTCCATTAAAGGAATAATTCTTAGAACTTTATATTTTTTTTAAGGTTTTAAGTTAAATTAAACTAATAATCTTCAAAATTATTTATAAAGAATTATTTTTTCTTTAAGCCTTAGTATTTATATTTTATACCCCTTAAAATTTGCAATTTTAAATCATTATTATTGAATATAAAGCTAATAAAAGAAAATAATTCTCGTTAATAAATTTACAATTTATCGCTTATCCTCAGCCATTTTATTTTTAATTTTTTTAATTTAATTTTTTATTTGCGAAAATGATTTTACTCTACTAATCATAAAGATATTGGAACTTTATATTTTATTTTTGGAATTTGAGCAGGAATAATTGGAACTTCTCTAAGATTATTAATTCGAACTGAATTAGGAATACCAGGATCTTTAATCGGCGATGATCAAATTTATAATACTATTGTAACAGCTCATGCATTTATTATAATTTTTTTTATAGTAATACCAATTATAATTGGAGGATTTGGAAATTGATTAGTTCCTTTAATATTAGGAGCTCCTGATATAGCTTTTCCACGAATAAACAACATAAGATTTTGATTATTACCCCCTTCTTTAACTCTTCTTATTTCTAGAAGTATTGTAGAAAATGGAGCTGGAACAGGCTGAACTGTTTATCCCCCTCTTTCTTCTAATATTGCTCATCAAGGAGCTTCTGTTGATCTAGCAATTTTTTCTTTGCATTTAGCTGGGATTTCATCTATTTTAGGAGCTATTAATTTTATTACAACAATTATTAATATACGAATTAGAAATTTATCATTTGATCAAATACCTCTTTTTGTATGAGCTGTAGGTATTACCGCATTATTATTACTTTTATCTTTACCTGTTTTAGCAGGAGCTATCACCATACTTTTAACGGATCGAAATATTAATACTTCTTTTTTTGATCCTGCTGGAGGAGGAGATCCTATTTTATATCAACATTTATTTTGATTCTTTGGTCATCCAGAAGTTTATATTTTAATTCTACCAGGATTTGGTATAATTTCCCATATTATTTCTCAAGAAAGAGGAAAAAAAGAAACTTTTGGATGTTTAGGGATAATTTATGCTATAATAGCTATTGGATTATTAGGATTTATTGTTTGAGCTCATCACATATTCACTGTTGGAATAGATATTGATACTCGAGCTTATTTCACTTCTGCTACTATAATTATTGCTGTACCAACTGGAATTAAAATTTTTAGTTGAATAGCAACTCTTCATGGTACTCAAATTAATTATAGTCCTTCCATATTATGAAGACTTGGATTTGTTTTTTTATTTACAGTAGGAGGATTAACAGGAGTAATTTTAGCCAATTCTTCAATTGATATTACTTTACACGATACTTATTATGTAGTAGCACATTTTCATTATGTTTTATCTATAGGAGCTGTATTTACTATTTTTGGAGGATTTATTCATTGATATCCTTTATTTACAGGACTTTCATTAAATCCTTTAATACTTAAAATTCAATTTATTTCAATATTCTTAGGAGTAAATTTAACCTTTTTCCCACAACACTTTTTAGGTTTAGCTGGAATACCACGACGTTATTCTGATTATCCTGATAGATTCATCTCATGAAATATTATTTCTTCATTTGGATCTTATATTTCTTTATTATCAATAATAATAATAATAATTATTATTTGAGAATCTATAATTAACCAACGAATTATTTTATTTTCTCTTCATATACCTTCATCTATTGAGTGATTTCAATCTCTTCCTCCAGCAGAACATTCTTATAATGAATTACCTATTTTAAGAAATTAAATTAATTTCTAATATGACAGACTATATGTAATGGGTTTAAACTCCATTTATAAAGGATTATCCTTTTTTTAGAAATGGCAACATGATCAGATATTAATTTTCAAAATAGAGCTTCTCCATTAATAGAACAAATTATTTTTTTTCATGATCATACATTAATTATTTTAATTATAATTACTATTTTAGTAGGTTATTTAATAACATCATTATTTTTTAATAATTATATTAATCGATTCTTATTAGAAGAACAATTAATTGAAATAATTTGAACTATTTTACCTGCAATTACTTTAATTTTTATTGCCTTACCATCCTTACGATTATTATATCTATTAGATGAATTAAATAATCCATTAATTACCTTAAAATCTATTGGACATCAATGATATTGAAGATATGAATATTCAGATTTTTCTAATATTGAATTTAACTCTTATATAATTCAACCTAATAATAAAAATAATTTTCGCTTATTAGATGTCGATAATCGAATTATTCTTCCTATAAATAATCAAATTCGAATTTTAGTAACTGCTACTGATGTTATTCACTCCTGAACTGTACCATCCTTAGGAATTAAAGTAGATGCTAATCCAGGACGTCTTAATCAAACAAATTTTTTTATTAATCAACCTGGATTATTTTTTGGTCAATGTTCAGAAATTTGTGGAGCAAATCATAGTTTTATACCTATTGTAATTGAAAGAATTTCTATTAAAAATTTTATTAATTGAATTAATAACTATTCTTCATTAGATGGCTGAAAGTAAGTAATGGTCTCTTAAACCAATTCATAGTAAATTAACATCTACTTCTAATGATTAACTAATTTAATTAATTTTACTGAATTAAAAGAATTAGTTAAATATATAACATAAATATGTCAAATTTAAATTATTATTTTAATATAATATTCTTTTATCCCACAAATAATACCTATTAATTGAATTATTTCTTTTATTTTATTTATTTTAATTTTTATTTTATTTAATATTTTAAATTATTATATTATTTATTTTAATAATAAAAATAAAAATAATTATTTTAATATAAATAATAAAAAATTTTTTAATTGAAAATGATAACAAATTTATTTTCAATTTTTGATCCTTCAACTAATCTATTTAATATTCCTTTTAATTGATTAAGAACTATTCTTGGAATTATATTTATCCCATATTCATTTTGATTAATCCCCAATCGTCAATTTATTTTATGAAATATAATTATTAATAAACTACACCTCGAATTTAAAAATTTAATAGGACCAAATAGATTTAAAGGATCAACATTTATTTTTATTTCATTATTTTCTTATATTTTATTTAACAATTTTTTAGGTTTATTTCCATATATTTTTACTAGATCTAGTCATTTAACAATTTCATTATCTATTTCACTTTCATTATGATTAAGTTTTATATTATATGGATGAATTAATAATTCACAACATATATTTATTCATATAATCCCTCAAGGAACTCCCCCAATTCTCATACCTTTTATAGTTTTAATTGAAACAATTAGAAATATTATCCGACCAGGAACATTAGCAATTCGATTAACAGCTAATATAATTGCTGGACACTTATTATTAACTTTATTAAGAAATACTGGTATTAATATACCTAATTATTTAATTGTATTTTTAATTTTAATTCAAATTTTATTATTAATTCTTGAATCTGCAGTAGCAATTATTCAATCCTATGTAATTACTATTTTAAGAACATTATATTCTAATGAAGTAAATTAATGACTAACCATAATCATCCATATCACTTAGTAGATTTTAGCCCATGACCTTTAACAGGTGCTATTGGAACAATAACATTAGTTACTGGTATAATTAAATGATTTCATAATTTTAACATAAATCTATTAATATTAGGATATTTAATTATTATTTTAACTATATATCAATGATGACGAGATATTTGTCGAGAAAGAACTTTTCAAGGTAAACATACAATTTCCGTCTTAAAAGGCCTACGATGAGGTATAATTTTATTCATTGTCTCAGAAATTTTTTTTTTTATTTCTTTTTTTTGAGCTTTTTTTCATAGAAGTTTATCTCCTAATATTGAAATTGGAGCTATTTGACCCCCAATAAATATTACCCCATTTAACCCATTTCAAATTCCTCTTTTAAATACTATTATTTTAATTACTTCTGGAGTAACTGTTACATGAGCTCATCATGCCCTTATAGAAAATAATTTTTCACAAACTAAACAAAGATTATTATTCACTATTTTATTAGGAATTTATTTCACAATTTTACAAGCATATGAATATTTAGAAGCTCCATTTACAATTGCAGATAGTATTTATGGATCAACTTTTTTTATGGCTACTGGATTTCATGGATTACATGTAATTATTGGAACAATTTTTTTAAGTACTTGTTTTATCCGACATATAAAATATCACTTTTCTCAAAAACATCATTTTGGGTTTGAAGCTGCAGCATGATATTGACATTTTGTTGATGTAGTTTGATTATTTTTATATATTTCTATTTATTGATGAGGTAATTAATTAATTTATATAATATAACTAGTATATTTGACTTCCAATCAAAAAGTTTAAAAATTATTTTAATATAAATAATTATTACTTTAATTTTAATTACAATTATTATCATAATTATTTGCAATTTTATAATATTATTATCAATAATTATTTCTAAAAAATCCTTTAAAGATCGAGAAAAATGTTCTCCATTTGAATGTGGATTTGATCCTAAATCATTTGCTCGAAATCCATTTTCTCTTCATTTCTTTTTAATTACAGTAATTTTTTTAATTTTTGATGTAGAAATTGCATTAATTTTCCCAATAATTATTACATTTAAATTAGTAAATTTTATTATTTGAATTAAAACTAGATTTTTTTTTATTATTATTTTATTATTAGGTTTATATCATGAATGAAACCAAAATATATTAAACTGAACAAATTAAATTATATAATATAATATAAAGGATTATAGTTTAATAAAATAAAACATTTGATTTGCATTCAAAAATCATTGAATATTCAATTTATCTTAATTTAATATTTAATTTAATTAAATAAATATGAAGCAATAATTTTGCATTTAATTTCGACTTAAAAGATAAGAGTTAATTAATTACTCCATATTTATTTTTATTTAGTTTATAATTAATTTAATTTATTTAATTGAAACCAAATAGAGGTAAATCACTGTTAATGATATAATTGAATAAAATATTCCAATTAAAATAATTAATTATTAAATTACTTTATTTTATTATATAAGATATTAAATAAATATAAATATTTAAATAAATATTATTTATAATATAGAAATATAAAATAATTAAGCTGCTAACTTAATTTCTAGTGAATAATATCATTAATATTTCTATTTATATAGTTTAATTAAAACATTACATTTTCATTGTAATAATAAAATAAATTAATAATATTTTTATAAATAAATATATTTAAAAATAAATATTATTACCTTAATATCTTCAATATTACACTCTTTTATTAAGCTATTTAAATTATTATTTTATAAATTATTAATAAAAACAATCAATAATATAAATATTATTCATAATATAAATCTAAATAAATAAATTTTTAAATTATTTATTATTAATAAACTATTAAAAATAGAATAATTTTTAATAATATAATATAAACCTTGACCTCTATAAAATTCTCTTCAACCTATATCAACTTTTTTTATTGTATTATAACCTAAATTTAAAAAATAATAATTTAAACTATAAGTAGATAAATTTGATATAAATCATATTATACAAAAAAATAATCTTATTTCATAAGTAAATAAAAATTTATTTAAAGAATAAATTTTTATATTTCTAATTAAATAACCTATAATAAATCCAATAATACTCACATAAATAACTATTAATTTTAAATTTAAAGGCAAATAAATTATATAAGGATATAAAAAAATCAATCATCTTAATAATCTACCAGTAATTACTCTTATAAACAATAATAAAAATATTCTCTTTAATATAATATAATCTTCATCATATAAATTATAAATAGATAATAAATTATAATCATTTACTATTAAATATATTAATAAACGAATAGTATAAAATATAGTTAAACCTGTAGATAAATAATACAAAAAAAAAATTAATATATTTAAATTACTCATTATTAATATATCTAAAATTAAATCTTTTGAGTAAAATCCTGCTAAAAAAGGAATCCCACATAATGCTAAATTAGAAATTCTTAAACATAAAGAAGTTAAAGGAATATATAATCTAATCCCCCCTATTAAACGAATATCTTGATTATCATTTATTATATGAATAATAACTCCAGCACATATAAATAATAAAGCTTTAAATATAGCATGAGTTAATAAATGAAAAAAAGCTAAATCTGATATACCCATTCTTAAAATTCTTATTATTAAACCTAATTGTCTTAAAGTAGATAAAGCAATAATTTTTTTCAAATCATATTCATAATTAGCAGAAATCCCAGCTATAAATATTGTTAAACCCGATAATAATAATAAAAATTTTAAAAATAATATATCAACTAATAAATTATTAAAACGAATTAATAAATAAACCCCAGCAGTTACTAAAGTAGAAGAATGAACTAAAGCAGATACAGGAGTAGGAGCTGCTATAGCAGCTGGCAATCAAGATCTAAAAGGAATTTGAGCTCTTTTTGTTATTGCTGCAATAATAATTATAAAACCAATAAACTTTATAAAAAAATCATTATTTATAAAATCCAAATAAAAAATATAATTTCATCTACCATAATTTAATATTCAAGAAATAACTATTAAAATAAAAACATCACCAATTCGATTAGAAAGAGCAGTTAATATACCAGCATTATAAGATTTAAAATTTTGATAATAAATAACTAAACAATAAGAAACTAAACCTAATCCATCCCAACCTAATAAAATTCTAATAATATTAGGACTAATAATTAACAAAATTATAGATAAAATAAATAATAAAACTAATAAAATAAATCGATTTAAATTTAATTCAGAACTTATATAACTTTTTCTATAATAAATAACAGAAGAAGAAATTAATAAAACAAATATTATAAATAATAATGACATTCAATCTAATAGAATAGAAAATATAACATTAATTGAATTAAAAGAAATTAACTCTCACTCTAAAAAAAGAACAATATCATTTATAATAAAATATAATATAAAAAAAAAATTAATTAATATAAAAAAAAATAAAAAAAAAAATCTTATAAAACAAATTGAAAATCTTTTTTTATAAATAATTTAAAATGAAATATATATTATCATATTTTTGACTCCACAAATCAATATTTTTATTAAATTATTTAAATAATATTAATTATTTTATTTTATTTTATTATTAAATAAATTAAATTAAATTCAAATTATAAAATAATCAACTTTTAAAATTAATAAATTTAAAGGTAATCAATGTAATATTAATAATAAATATTCTCGAGATAAACTACTATAAAATCTATATAATCTTATGTTATTTTTTCCATGCTGAGTATAAGAATATAAATATAATCTATAAGCAGCTCTAAAAAAAGAAATTAATATTAATATATATATTGATAAATAACATCAACTTATTATTCTATTAATTAAACTCATTTCCCCCAATAAATTTAATGTAGGAGGAGCTGCTATAGCAGCTGATAACAATAAAAATCATCATAATCTTAAAGAAGGTATAAAATTTATTATCCCTTTATTTATAAATAAACTACGACTTTGTAATCGCTCATAATTAATATTAGCTAAACAAAATAAGCCTGAAGAACATAAACCATGCCCAATTATTAAAACATAAGATCCCAAATAACCTCAATAATTTATTGTTATTAATCCACCAATTACTAATCCTATATGAGCTACTGAAGAATAAGCAATCAAAGATTTTATATCTACTTGACATAAACATTTTAATCTAATATAAAACCCACCTATTAATCTAATAATAATTCAAAAAAAATTTAAATTTAAAGAAATTTTAGGTATAATAATTAAAACTCGAAAAAGTCCATATCCACCTAATTTTAATAAAACTCCAGCTAAAATTATAGATCCAGATACTGGAGCTTCAACATGAGCTTTAGGAAGTCATAAATGAACAAAATACATAGGTATTTTAACTAAAAAAGCTAAAACCATACAAAAATATAAAAAATAAAAATTGTATCTATAAAACTTTAAAAAATAAATTATTACACAATTTATATTAATAAAAATATAAAAAATTCCCAACAATAAAGGTAAAGAAACAAATAAAGTATAAAACAAAAGATATATACCAGCTTGAATACGCTCTGGTTGATAACCTCAACCTACAATTAATATTAACGTAGGAATTAAACTCCCCTCAAAAAATAAATAAAATATAAATAAATTTATTACAGAAAAAGTTAAATATAATATAATCAATAAAAAAACAATATTTAAAAGAAAAAAATTAACATAAAAATTATTTTTATAAATTAACTCACTAGACATAATTATTAATAAACAAATTCAAATTCTTAATAAAATTAAACCAAATGAAATTACATCACAACCTAATATATAACTTAAATTATTATAATTTATAATATTAATAGTTATATTTATAAAAAAAAAAAATATAACTATAAAAAATATTTGAACCACTCAAAATATATTTTTTTTAAAACATAAAAGTATTATAAAAATTAAAAAAAATAAAAATTTTAACATATTTTATAATAAATTAAATCTTTGAAAATAATCATTTCCATGGGTACGAATTATAGATACTAAAATAGAAATTCCTAAAACACCTTCACACACAGAAAATACTAAAAAAATTATTAATAAATATATATCAAATTCAATACTTCTTAATAATAATAATATTAAAAAATAAATTCTTAAAATAAGAAATTCTAATCTTAATAATATAATTATTAAATGTTTATGATTATAAACAAAAATAAAATTACCAATTAAAAATATTACAAAAATAATTAATCATATATTTATCATTAATTTAATAAAATTTTTTAGTTTTTATAGTTTAATTAAAACATTGGTTTTGTAAATCAAAAATAATATTTTTATTTAAAAATTTCAAAGAAAAAGATAAATCTTTATCAATAATCTCCAAAATTATTATTTTTTTAAACTATTCTTTGTTATAAAAATAATAATTTCTTTATTAATAATTTTTTTATCTATTAATATAATATTTTTAAAACATCCTATTTCTATAGGATTTATAATTTTAATCCAAACTTTATTAACCTGCTTAATTTCAGGAATAATTATTAACTCTTACTGATTTTCTTATATTTTATTTTTAATTTTTATTGGAGGACTTTTAGTCCTTTTTATTTATGTCTCTAGTATTGCCTCAAATGAATTATTTAAATTTAAAATATTTAATAAATTTTTAATATTATTAATATTAATATTTATTTTAATAATAAGAATTATTAAAATAAACAATTTAAATTGAATAAATTTAATTATTAATTCAAATGAAATAAATAATTTTTTTAATTATTTTATATTTATAAATAATGAAAATAATATTAATTTAACAAAATTATATAATAAACAAACCTATTTTTTAATAATTATAATAATTATTTATTTATTTATTACTTTAATTGCTGTAGTAAAAATTACTAATATTTTTCACGGACCCCTACGTTTAATTAACTAATAATATCAATAATATATATATATATATACTACTAATGTTAAATAAATTTAAACCTTTACGAATTACTCACCCTATTATTAAAATTATAAATAATTCATTAATTGATCTCCCAACTCCTACTAATATCTCCTCTTGATGAAATTTTGGATCTTTATTAGCTTTATGTTTAATCATTCAAATTTTAACTGGATTATTTTTAACTATATATTATACTGCTAATATTGAATTAGCTTTTTATAGAGTAAATTATATTTGTCGAAATGTTAATTATGGGTGATTAATTCGAACTACTCATGCAAATGGAGCTTCTTTTTTTTTTATTTGCATTTATTTTCATATTGGACGAGGAATTTACTATGAATCATTCATATTCAAATATACATGAATAATTGGAATTATTATTTTATTTATTTTAATAGCAACTGCATTTATAGGATATGTTTTACCATGAGGACAAATATCTTTTTGAGGAGCAACTGTTATTACTAATCTTTTATCAGCAATCCCATATCTAGGAAATATATTAGTACAATGAATTTGAGGGGGATTTGCTGTAGATAATGCAACATTAACTCGTTTTTACTCATTTCACTTTGTTTTACCATTTATCATTCTTATATTAACTATAATTCATTTATTATTTTTACATCAAACAGGATCTAATAATCCTTTAGGAATTAATAGAAACTTAGATAAAATTCCATTTCATCCTTATTTTACATATAAAGATCTAATTGGAAGTATTATTTTATTAATTTTATTAATATTTTTAATTTTAACAAATCCTTATTTATTAGGAGATCCTGATAATTTTATTCCAGCTAATCCTTTAGTAACTCCTGCTCACATTCAACCAGAATGATATTTTTTATTTGCATATGCTATTTTACGATCAATTCCTAATAAATTAGGAGGAGTAATTGCTTTAATTTTATCAGTTATAATTTTAATAGTATTACCTTTCACATTTAATAAAAAAATTCAAGGAATTCAATTTTACCCAATAAATCAAATTTTATTCTGAACTATAGTAACAACTATTATCCTTCTAACCTGAATCGGAGCTCGTCCTGTAGAAATTCCATTTATCATTACAGGACAAATTTTAACATTAATATACTTTTTATATTTTATTATTAACCCTTTAATTAATAAAATATGAGATAAAATAATCTTTAATATAAATTAATTAATGAGCTTGAATAAGCATTTGTTTTGAAAACTTAAGAAAGAATAATTAAATTCTATTAATTTAATATAAAATAAAATAATAATTTAAATTTAATTTACTTTACTTAATTCTTTATTTAATTATTTATAAATTAAATTAATTTTTTTATTTTCTATACTAAAAATAAATAAAATATAAAATATTACTATTTATAAGTTAAATAAAAAAATTTTTATCCCAATAAAAAATAATAAAAAATTTAAAGAAATAGGTAAATAAATTTTTCAACATAAATATATCAATTTATCATAACGATAACGAGGTAAAGTACCTCGAACTCAAATAAAAACAAAAGAAATAAAAACCAATTTTAAATAAAAAAAAAAATTTAATGAATAACCCCCTAAAAAAATTAAACTAAAAATTATTCTCATAAATAAAATTCTAGTATATTCCCCTAAAAAAATTAAAGCAAATCCCCCTCTTCTATACTCAATATTAAATCCTGAAACTAATTCTCTTTCTCCTTCTGCAAAATCAAAAGGTGTTCGATTAGTTTCAGCCAATCTTGAAGATAATCAACATAAACCTAAAGGAAATATTAAAAAAATAAATCAAACTAATTCTTGATAATAATTAAATTTTAATAAATTAAAATCTATAATTATAATAATACAAGATAATAAAATTAATCTTAAACCTACTTCATAAGAAATAGTTTGAGCTACTGCCCGTAAACCCCCTAATAAAGAATAATTAGAATTTGATGATCAACCAGCAATTATTAAAATATAAACTCCTAACCCTAAACAACAAAAAAAAAATAAAATACCTAAATTAAAACTAATTATATTAAAATAATAAGGAATTAATATTCAAATTAATAAAGATAAAAAAAATCCTACAATTGGAGAAAAATAATAAGATAAATAATTAGAATAATTTAAATATATTTGTTCTTTACTAAATAATTTAACAGCATCTGAAAAAGGTTGTAATAAACCTATAAACCCAACTTTATTAGGACCTTTACGAATTTGCATATAACTTAAAACTTTACGTTCTAATAAAGTTAAAAAAGCAACACCAATTAAAATACCAATAATTAAAATTAATACCCCAACAAAAATATTTAAAAAATCAATTATAATAATTACTATATATATAATAAATTATATATTAATGACTTCTAAAATCATTACATTTCTCTGCCAAAATAGCAGAATTTAAATATATATATATATATAACTAATTAATTAATAAAATTCAATAATAATAAAAATTTTTTAAATATTTAATCCTTTCGTACTAAAATATTTAATTTTTCTAAAGATAGAAACCAACCTGGCTCACACCGGTTTGAACTCAGATCATGTAAGATTTTAATGATCGAACAGATCAAAATTTTAAACTTCTACATTTAAATTTTATCTTAATCCAACATCGAGGTCGCAAACTTTTTTTTTTATTTGAGCTAAAAAAAAAAATTACGCTGTTATCCCTAAGGTAATTTTCTCTTTCAATCATAAATTATGGCTCATAAATATCATTAATTAATGTAAAATTAAAAAAAAAGTTAGTTTAATTTTTTTATCACCCCAATAAAATAATTTAACTAATTTATAAATAAAAATCAACATAAAATTAAAATTAATTAAAATATAAAACTCTATAGGGTCTTCTCGTCTTTTAAAATCATTTTAACTTTTTAATTAAAAAATTAAATTCTAAATATAAAATAAAGACAGCTTATATTTCATCAAATCCTTCATACAAGTCTTCAATTAAAAGACTAATGATTATGCTACCTTTGTACAGTCAATATACTGCAGCCCTTTAATTTAAATAAATCAGTGGGCAGATTCGACTTTAAATTTTTAACAAAAAGACATGTTTTTGATAAACAAGTGAATATAAATATTTGCCGAATTCCTTTTTTTTAATTTTTAATAAATTTTACTTATTATAAATTAAAATTATACTAATTTTATCATTATTTTTAATTTAATAAAATTAAAAATTATCTTTCTATAAAAAATTAAATAATTAAATAAAATTTTAATTTTAATAAAATTTTTTATAAAAAAATACAAATTATAAACAATATAAATTTTAAAAATTTTATTTTATAAATTATTAAATTTAATTATAAAAATTTAATTTAAAGATTATCCCTTAAAATATTAAATTTTTAAAATAATATTTTTAATATTAAAAATATTATTTTAAAAATTCTAAATTAAATTTATTTCTAAAAAAACTAGATATCTTTTAAAACGATTAACATTTCATTTCAAATTAATTATTAAAAATATTTATAAAACAATAACTTTTTTAATTAATTATCTCTTTAAAATTCGAGAAATATTAAATTTTAAAAAATTAATTAATAAACTCTGATACACAAGATACAATAAATCAAAATTACTTTTTAATAAATTTATTTTCAAAAATATTTCAAATTTCTCTCACAATACTATTCCACTATCAAATTAAAAATTATTTTTATAAAATATACTTTAACCCCCATTAAATATATATTTATTAAAAATTCTTTTATTAATTTATTAAATTTATTAAATTTTCCCCCTCAAATTCATTAAATAAATAATATCTTTTCAATGTAAATGAAATACTTTTTAAGCTATAATTTGTCTTTCTAGAAACACTTTCCAGTACCTCTACTTTGTTACGACTTATTCCAATTTTCAAATGAAAGTGACGGGCAATATGTACATATTTTAATTTTCAATCATTTTTTTAAAATAAAAAAAATTACATTTAAATCCACTTTTATTTAAATATTAAAAAATAAAATCCATTTAAATAAATTTATTGTAATCCATTATAACTTAATTATTATCTGCATCTTGATCTGAACTAATTTATAAATAAAAATTCTTAAATATTATTATTATTTAAAAGTATTTTTTTAACAACGATATACAAAATATTAAATTAAATAAATTTATTCGTGGAATATCAATTAATTAACAGATTCCTCTAAATGAACTAAAATACCGCCAAATTATTTAAGTTTCAATATTTTAATATTTAATATTTTAGTATTATAATTTTAAATTTTTAATAATAGGGTATCTAATCCTAGTTTATAATTAAATTTATTAATTCATAAAATATAAATAAGCTTTAATTAAATTAAAATTTCACTTAATAATTTAATATTTAATTTAAAATAATTTATTAATTATAAACTAAATAAAATTTATTTTAATTTTTGTATAACCGCAACTGCTGGCACAAAATTTGTTATTAATTTTAATATTACTAAATATTAATTTCTTAAATTTTTAAATTTAATTACTAATAATAAAAATTAAATATTATTAAAATAATTAAAAATTAACACTAAAATTTATATGTAAATTAAATTAAAAATAAAATTTTAAAATCATAAATTTTTATCTATGTAACTAATTTTACACATAGAATTAATTAATATATATATATATGTATATTGACATGTATATTAATTCATTTTTTGTAATATTCAAATTAAATTACAATAATAAATTAATTTATTAATATTATAATAAATAAAAAAAATTAAATATTAATTAATATTAATATAAATATTAATTTATAAATTAATATATTTAATAATAAATTAAATATTTAATTTATTATAAATATATTAATTTATAAATTAATATTTATATTAATATTAATTAATATTTAATTTT